>OX377619.1:22245989-22283025 GCA_947397865.1 Polietes domitor | reverse complement strand
AATTAAATAATCAAATAATTAAATAATTAAATAATTAAATAATTAAATAATTAAATAATTAAATAATTAAATAATTAAATAATTAAATAATTAAATAATTAAATAATTAAATAATTAAATAATTAAATAATTAAATAATTAAATAATTAAATAATTAAATAATTAAATAATTAAATAATTAAATAATTAAATAATTAAATAATTAAATAATTAAATAATTAAATAATTAAATAATTAAATAATTAAATAATTAAATAATTAAATAATTAAATAATTAAATAATTAAATAATTAAATAATTAAATAATTAAATAATTAAATAATTAAATAATTAAATAATTAAATAATTAAATAATTAAATAATTAAATAATTAAATAATTAAATAATTAAATAATTAAATAATTAAATAATTAAATAATTAAATAATTAAATAATTAAATAATTAAATAATTAAATAATTAAATAATTAAATAATTAAATAATTAAATAATTAAATAATTAAATAATTAAATAATTAAATAATTAAATAATTAAATAATTAAATAATTAAATAATTAAATAATTAAATAATTAAATAATTAAATAATTAAATAATTAAATAATTAAATAATTAAATAATTAAATAATTAAATAATTAAATAATTAAATAATTAAATAATTAAATAATTAAATAATTAAATAATTAAATAATTAAATAATTAAATAATTAAATAATTAAATAATTAAATAATTAAATAATTAAATAATTAAATAATTAAATAATTAAATAATTAAATAATTAAATAATTAAATAATTAAATAATTAAATAATTAAATAATTAAATAATTAAATAATTAAATAATTAAATAATTAAATAATTAAATAATTAAATAATTAAATAATTAAATAATTAAATAATTAAATAATTAAATAATTAAATAATTAAATAACTAAATAATTAAATAATTAAATAATTAAATAATTAAATAATTAAATAATTAAATAATTAAATAATTAAATAATTAAATAATCAAATAATTAAATAATTAAATAATTAAATAATTAAATAATTAAATAATTAAATAATTAAATAATTAAATAATCAAATAATTAAATAATTAAATAATTAAATAATTAAATAATTAAATAATTAAATAATTAAATAATTAAATAATTAAATAATTAAATAATTAAATAATTAAATAATTAAATAATTAAATAATTAAATAATTAAATAATTAAATAATTAAATAATTAAATAATTAAATAATTAAATAATTAAATAATTAAATAATTAAATAATTAAATAATTAAATAATTAAATAATTAAATAATTAAATAATTAAATAATTAAATAATTAAATAATTAAATAATTAAATAATTAAATAATTAAATAATTAAATAATTAAATAATTAAATAATTAAATAATTAAATAATTAAATAATTAAATAATTAAATAATTAAATAATTAAATAATTAAATAATTAAATAATTAAATAATTAAATAATTAAATAATTAAATAATTAAATAATTAAATAATTAAATAATTAAATAATTAAATAATTAAATAATTAAATAATTAAATAATTAAATAATTAAATAATTAAATAATTAAATAATTAAATAATTAAATAATTAAATAATTAAATAATTAAATAATTAAATAATTAAATAATTAAATAATTAAATAATTAAATAATTAAATAATTAAATAATTAAATAATTAAATAATTAAATAATTAAATAATTAAATAATTAAATAATTAAATAATTAAATAATTAAATAATTAAATAATTAAATAATTAAATAATTAAATAATTAAATAATTAAATAATTAAATAATTAAATAATTAAATAATTAAATAATTAAATAATTAAATAATTAAATAATTAAATAATTAAATAATTAAATAATTAAATAATTAAATAATTAAATAATTAAATAATTAAATAATTAAATAATTAAATAATTAAATAATTAAATAATTAAATAATTAAATAATTAAATAATTAAATAATTAAATAATTAAATAATTAAATAATTAAATAATTAAATAATTAAATAATTAAATAATTAAATAATTAAATAATTAAATAATTAAATAATTAAATAATTAAATAATTAAATAATTAAATAATTAAATAATTAAATAATTAAATAATTAAATAATTAAATAATTAAATAATTAAATAATTAAATAATTAAATAATTAAATAATTAAATAATTAAATAATTAAATAATTAAATAATTAAATAATTAAATAATTAAATAATTAAATAATTAAATAATTAAATAATTAAATAATTAAATAATTAAATAATTAAATAATTAAATAATTAAATAATTAAATAATTAAATAATTAAATAATTAAATAATTAAATAATTAAATAATTAAATAATTAAATAATTAAATAATTAAATAATTAAATAATTAAATAATTAAATAATTAAATAATTAAATAATTAAATAATTAAATAATTAAATAATTAAATAATTAAATAATTAAATAATTAAATAATTAAATAATTAAATAATTAAATAATTAAATAATTAAATAATTAAATAATTAAATAATTAAATAATTAAATAATTAAATAATTAAATAATTAAATAATTAAATAATTAAATAATTAAATAATTAAATAATTAAATAATTAAATAATTAAATAATTAAATAATTAAATAATTAAATAATTAAATAATTAAATAATTAAATAATTAAATAATTAAATAATTAAATAATTAAATAATTAAATAATTAAATAATTAAATAATTAAATAATTAAATAATTAAATAATTAAATAATTAAATAATTAAATAATTAAATAATTAAATAATTAAATAATTAAATAATTAAATAATTAAATAATTAAATAATTAAATAATTAAATAATTAAATAATTAAATAATTAAATAATTAAATAATTAAATAATTAAATAATTAAATAATTAAATAATTAAATAATTAAATAATTAAATAATTAAATAATTAAATAATTAAATAATTAAATAATTAAATAATTAAATAATTAAATAATTAAATAATTAAATAATTAAATAATTAAATAATTAAATAATTAAATAATTAAATAATTAAATAATTAAATAATTAAATAATTAAATAATTAAATAATTAAATAATTAAATAATTAAATAATTAAATAATTAAATAATTAAATAATTAAATAATTAAATAATTAAATAATTAAATAATTAAATAATTAAATAATTAAATAATTAAATAATTAAATAATTAAATAATTAAATAATTAAATAATTAAATAATTAAATAATTAAATAATTAAATAATTAAATAATTAAATAATTAAATAATTAAATAATTAAATAATTAAATAATTAAATAATTAAATAATTAAATAATTAAATAATTAAATAATTAAATAATTAAATAATTAAATAATTAAATAATTAAATAATTAAATAATTAAATAATTAAATAATTAAATAATTAAATAATTAAATAATTAAATAATTAAATAATTAAATAATTAAATAATTAAATAATTAAATAATTAAATAATTAAATAATTAAATAATTAAATAATTAAATAATTAAATAATTAAATAATTAAATAATTAAATAATTAAATAATTAAATAATTAAATAATTAAATAATTAAATAATTAAATAATTAAATAATTAAATAATTAAATAATTAAATAATTAAATAATTAAATAATTAAATAATTAAATAATTAAATAATTAAATAATTAAATAATTGAATAATTAAATAATTAAATAATTAAATAATTAAATAATTAAATAATTAAATAATTGAATAATTAAATAATTAAATAATTGAATAATTAAATAATTAAATAATTAAATAATTAAATAATTAAATAATTAAATAATTAAATAATTAAATAATTAAATAATTAAATAATTAAATAATTAAATAATTAAATAATTAAATAATTAAATAATTAAATAATTAAATAATTAAATAATTAAATAATTAAATAATTAAATAATTAAATAATTAAATAATTAAATAATTAAATAATTAAATAATTAAATAATTAAATAATTAAATAATTAAATAATTAAATAATTAAATAATTAAATAATTAAATAATTAAATAATTAAATAATTAAATAATTAAATAATTAAATAATTAAATAATTAAATAATTAAATAATTAAATAATTAAATAATTAAATAATTAAATAATTAAATAATTAAATAAAAATTTTCATTTTAATAAAATAAAAATAAAAAATAAAAAATAAAAAATAAAAAATAAAAAATAAAAAATAAAAAATAAAAAATAAAAAATAAAAAATAAAAAATAAAAAATAAAAAATAAAAAATAAAAAATAAAAAATAAAAAATAAAAAATAAAAAATAAAAAATAAAAAATAAAAAATAAAAAATAAAAAATAAAAAATAAAAAATAAAAAATAAAAAATAAAAAATAAAAAATAAAAAATAAAAAATAAAAAATAAAAAATAAAAAATAATAAATAAAAAATAAAAAATAAAAAATAAAAAATAAAAAATAAAAAATAAAAAATAAAAAATAAAAAATAAAAAATAAAAAATAAAAAATAAAAAATAAAAAATAAAAAATAAAAAATAAAAAAATAAAAAATAAAAAATAAAAAATAAAAAATAAAAAATAAAAAATAAAAAATAAAAAATAAAAAATAAAAAATAAAAAATAAAAAATAAAAAATAAAAATAAAAAATAAAAAATAAAAAATAAAAAATAAAAAATAAAAAACAAAAAATAAAAAATAAAAAAAATAGAAAATAAAAAATAAAAAATAAACAAGTAAGGAAAGGCTAAAGTCGGGCGGGGCCGACTATATGATACACTCCACTTTCTATCGGAATACAATTCAATTCAGTAAAAAAGTGAAAACGGGAATTTTTTTATGTTTCCTAATCACAGGCTAATATGACCTGGCGCAACTTGTCAAATCGAGAATAACATTTGTATCGGGGCTATATCCAAACATGGAATGAATAACTTTCACAATTAGTTCTTCCAGTTGAAGTAACGTGTTATGCTCAATTTTAAGAAATTCTCTGAAAATACGCGGTTTCTGGGGGAACGAAATTTGTATGAGAGCTATATGTAAATCTGAACCGATATGACCCATTTTAACCATAGGTGTTCCTAGTTTAAATATAAGTTGTTTTGTCAATTTTGAAGAAATCTTGTAAAATATGTGGATTCTGGAGCGGAAAAATTCAAATTGGGAACGAAATTTGTATGGGAGCTATATATAAATCTGAACCGATCTAACACATATTTGCCACAGGTGTTTCCAGTTGAAATATAAGGTGTTTTGCGAATTTTGAAGAAAATCTGTTAAATATGAGGAATCTAGAGCGTAAAAATTCAAATTGGGAGCAAAATTTGTATGGGAGCTATATATAAAACTGAACCGATCTAAGACATTTTTACAACAGGTGTTTCCAGTTGAAATATAAGGTGTTTTGCGAATTTAGAGGGAAATCTGTTAAAATATGTGGATTCTAAAGCGGAAAAATTCAAATTGGGAACGAAGTTTGTATGGGAGCTATATATAAATCTGAACCGATCTAACACATTTTTACCACAGGTGTTTTTAGTTGCACTATATTGCCAATTTTGAAGAAAATCTGTTGAAATATGTGGTATCTAGAGTGAAAAGGGTCAAATCGGGAGTGAAATTCGTATGGGGGCTATATCTAAATCTGAACCGATTTTCTTCAAATTAAATAGCGTTCGTCCTTGTCCCAAATAACTTTTTTGTGCAAAGTTTCGTTTGGTTCTGGCTACAATTGCGACCTGTAAATTGACTCAGAAAGTGATTCTAAGCCGATCGGTATAATTAACAATGGGTCTATCTCCCTTCCTTTTGGGTGTTACAAACAAATGCACAAAGACATGATACTCTCGTGGAGTGTATAAAAATTTAAAAATTAAATAATTGAATCATAGCTGAAATCTTGATAGCCTAACTTATATTACCACTCCTCGCTTCGTACCATATTTCCTTCTGAATAACAATTTCACAGCAACTGCTCTTTGTTACCAGTCGCCTATTGCGAATGCCTCCAACCCACTTCAATTCGATTGAATTCTATCTCTTATCGATTCCATTCCGATTCTCTTGCTTTGAGGGTAATTATCTTTTTGGTTTATGTCATAAATTTTCAAATCAATTGAGGAATCAATAGAAATCATACATTTACATTTGATATTGACTGGTATTCGAGGAGTTGGGAGCGGACTACAGGGAGACTGTGTACTCGGATATGATATGTGATGATATCATTACATTGCTGGGCTTTACTTTGAGTGGCTGACTGTGCGACTGTCTGTCCATGTGTGCGTCTATCAGTATCTAGATGACTCGGTTTATGGGCAGGAGAACATGTCTTTGCTTTGTGCCAGTAGTACAATTGTCTGATGATGGAATTTCCAAGACGACAGCATAAATTATCACAAGAATGCTGATGCTGGCAAAAACTATCAGAGTTGGGATACATTTGCAAAAACGAATTATTGTTGAAATGATATTAAAGTGTAATTTATTTACAATCCCCCACCCCGCTGAGTAGTTTGTGTGGTTCTGTCTAGTCACCAGTAGTCTCCAGAGTTAAGGTCATTTGTGAAAATGATATTTTCCAAATGCCTTGTTAGTTAATTTGCCTTGTAAGTTAATTTAAAATTAAGCAGTTTTAGTTAAAATATATGAATATTAGAATGCTCGAAATACAATATTCGGCGGTATGTTGGAATTACTATCTTATTAAATATATATTAAATGTATTCATGTCGGATTTCTCTCGCTGAAGTCTCTCAGGGTTTCAGGGTTCTGTTCCTGTTGACTGGACTTGGGTACCACATACTAATCCCAACTATTAAAACCAGTATAAATATTTTAAACAATATTGCATTAGAATCAATCGTCTTCCTTGGCAATAAAATCTCTTTCCCAGTTCTAAGGCAGCGGATAGTGTTTCGATCAATCAACTACTCCTCGACGCTCGATTGCTGAAACCGGTTTGATTTTTATTCAAAAAATCCACGGCCGTAAAAAGAGGAGACACAAAAACAACTGAGTGTGTTTGTGCCTGCCTGTCCCTCTTAATTGGCCGTCATAAGAAATCAATTCTTTATAGCCTTAATGTAATGTGCTCTTTGTATAGTTTAACATAATTATTGTGGTGGTGGTTGTTGTTGTTGTTGCCGCCACAGCCACTGGCCAGCGTCCATGGCATCCGTGCCCCGGCCAATGGTTTATGAGGCTTCTGTGAATGTGTAGCAACACACAGGCCACAAGTGTCCGAGCATCATTTCAACAAGTTGCGAGTTACGAGTATTAATAATGATGATGATGCTGATCATCATCATCATTATCATAATGTTCTGGTTTTTATTTCCTTTTTGTGTGTGTGTTTTTTGTTTGTAGGCTGCTGTGTTTTTTGCTTCTTCTTTAAATGAGACAAACGACTTAATGCCCCTTGAGGTTGTGGCATCAGCCATCCCTGGATGGATGGATTGGTTGGCTGGTGGTGGCCGCTGGCCGATGTCCGAACAATGTTAACTGCGAAATGCATGCACCACAGATGACCAAAAGGCACATCAACAACTCCGGGGTAACACAACGTGACAAATAAAGTTCGTAAAGGAGGCTGGTTGATGCTGCTGCTATTTTGTTTGAGACTACACTGAAAATATAGTTTTGGGAGTTTTTTGATTGAAATAAGTAAATATAAATTTAGATATTTCTTAGCTATGATCAGCGAACATGGTAATATTTAAGATGTGAGAGATTTTATTTTTTTCTAATAATTACGAAAAATAAATTTCACCAAATTTTATGATTTTTTTCATGGAAGTTGGAAATTTTCAAATATTTTTTATTAAAAATTAAATATACATACAAATTAAATAAAAATAATATTTTTAAGACTAAGAAAAAAATCAAAATTCGTACCACTCCTCAGCTATTCAGAAAGTATACAAATATTCAATTCGGCCAACAAATGTATTTTTGAAAAATATTTTCGTTCAGTTACCCACGAACGAAACTAAAAAATCAACTTATTTAACACTCACTCTCTGGAGCCAAAAAAACTATTTCTATGAAATATTTTCTTAGTTGGACTATTACCTTTAAATTACTTTTATTTTATTATTATATTTATTCCATGTTTACCCATTTTGACTCTAAAAGTACGAATTTTGAAAAAATCTCTTATTTTCCGCGTCTACACTGTCAGGTGAATGTATACACATATTTTCACTATTTGTATCCCCCTAAAAGTACAAATTTAAAAATTCATTTTATTTTACGCTAGGGCGGGTGAATGAACAAAACTTCAGACAAAATCGAAATATGCGGAAAATTCTAAGAACATTTCCCCAAGAAACCATGGGTCTAAGATGAATTCCTAGCCCGCGGAAATCGACTTCAAATTCTAGCCATGTCCGTGTCTCTATGGAAAGCAGACCTGTAGGGTCACAAACTAGGTGGCTGAAATTATGCAGAAAGATGTGTTATTATCCTGCAACGGTTGGTATTGCAATTGTCAAAATAGGAAGTTCGGCTATAATTATAAGATCTAAAGACATTGTAACAGAAATAATTTTTTTTCGTGAGTGGTCAGAGCCACACAGGATGGATTTTTCAAAATTTTACTTTTAAGGGATCCAATTGGAAAAAAGGAATAAAAATGGTAGCACCCAAACCACTGAAGCTGAAATCATAAAATTCAGACGCGAAACGTGAAGAAATTTTTCTAAATTTGTGTTTTTAACGGAGAAATGGGGCGAATGGTACCAAACAAACATTTCTCTGACTGAGTAGACGCGAAAAATAAAGATATCTTTTGATATTCGGGATGAATAATGAAATTCGTTGTTTACATTCGTCTGACTGCGTAGACAAGCAAAATAAGAGTATTTCCCAAATTCGTGCTTCTAAGGTAGAAATGAAAATTAAAAAAGTTGTCCAAGCCAACGTCTGTAGCTGGAACCAAAAAAATTGCAAATATGCGAAATCATTTGTAATTCAAAACTCGTCATTTGTAATTCAAAATACACCATTTGAAATTCAAAAGTTTTCATACGAAATTCAAAAATTATTCCATTTGAAATTAAACAAGTTAAAACGGCGTTAAGATCGGCCGGTCCGAACTTTATATACCCTCCACCATGGATTGCATTCCACAGAGGTTGTCGGTTTTCGTAGAAGTGCAGTAATATTACAGGAAAATATACATTTTTTAATATAGAAAACCAAAACAAATACATATATTGAAAAATTAATTTTATAAATAAATATAATATTTTAATTATTTCAAACCAATTTTTATTTCAAATCAAAAAATAAATATTCTTATATTTATATTTTCAAAAAGCTTAAATACCATAAATATTGGTAGATAGTGGGTGCTACAGTTGGTTGTATTTCCATTCTATTTTAGTTCCAAAAGTAAAAATTTTTAAAATCCATTATCAGACGTACATAGTGCAAAATAACCTAACTTCATGATTCAACAAATTTTTACCGTAAAAGAAAAATTACGAATTTGGAAAAAAACTTTTTATTTTGCGTGTCTATGCAGTCAGAGGAATGTATACACCGAATTCCATGATTCCAGCTGCGCTCATTTGGTTGGTACCATTTTTACCCCTTTGACGTTTCTACGCAATTAGAATTTCATCATTCTAGCTGTAGTCGTTTAGTTGGTACTATTTTTATCCCTCTGTACCATTGTATCCCTTCGTTTATTTTCCGTGTCTACGCCGTCAGAGGAAAGTATACTCCGAATTGCATGACTCTAGCTGCGGTCATTTGGTTGGTAGTATTTGTATCCCCTTTTTCCATTTTAACCCCAAAAAGTACGAATTTCGAAAAATCCGTTTATTTTCCGTGTCTACGCAATCAGAGGAATATATACACCGAATTTCATTCTATCCCTCTGTACCATTGTATCCCTTCGTTTATTTTCCATGTCTACGTAGTCAATGGAATGCATACTGCGAATTTCACGACTCTAGCTGTGGTCATTTGGTTGGTACTATTTTTATCCCTTTTTTCATTTTGACCCCAAAAAGTACGAATTTCGAAAAATCCATGTATTTTACGTGTCTATGCAATCAGAGTATGAGAGAATGTATACACCGATTTTGATTATTCTAGGGACAGCCGTTTGTTTGGTACCATTTTTATCCCTCTATTCCCATTTTACCTCTTAAAAGTACTAATTTGGAAAAAATACTTTTATATTATGTATCTACTCAATTAGAGGAATGTACACACCGAATTTCGTGTTTCTAGCTGTTGTCGTTTAATATGTACCATTTTTATCCCTTTTTGCCCCATTTCACCCCCTATAAATAACAATCACTTTATGGTGCACGCTTTTGCTATAAGGGGAGTGCGCATACCAAATATCAAGCAAATATAAACAGACATTTTCAAAAAACATGCTTAAATACGCAAAAATATTAGGGTATTTTATTATGGGTATTTTTAGTCCTTGTGAGGGAAAATTTTTTCCCTTTGTGCCGATTTCGGCCCGATTCAATGCCAACCTATCTACGACTATAAGACACATTTATGGAAAATATGAACGTTCTTGCTCCTTTCGTTTAGATGCTAGCGTGCTTTTAACAGACGGACGGACGGACATGGCTAGATCGTCTTAGAATTTTATGACGATCAAGAATATATATAGTTTATAGGGTCTCAGGTCGATATTTCAAGGTGTTACAAACGGAATGACAAAGTTAGTATACCCCCATCCTGGAGGTGGAGGGTATAAAAATATAAAGAAAATCCGTAAATAAATTTTGGTGTTGATTTTATGAAACAATTGCCCACCAAAAATAATTTTTTATGTCTCGCACTGAAAATGTTTATATGCATAAAATAAATGCATAAAATATAATTTATAAATTTGCATAAAATATTTTTAATATTTTTTCGACCTTAGAACGACAAATATTAAAGAATGCAATAACATTTATGTTTTATAGAGTTATAAATATTGTTTAAAGTGTTTAATTTTCATTGTCTGGAATTGCGGATGGTAATGAGTTGCGGTTACCCAGTTTTTTTTTCTCATTGGCAGTTTACAAAAATAAATTTGCATACAAAATATAGATGCAGAATAGCCTTGAGCCAGGAGTATATCCCAGTTCAAATCAAATATTGATAACAGACCAAACTAAAACAACCGAAAAAACTAAAACAAATGAGCGTTGACAAGGCAGAGATATTGCTGGGTAAATATACCTGGATCTCAATGAGATGCTTGTAAGATGACATGTGTGGTTTGTTACTTGGTGCTATTTTTTAAACGGATAATCGGCAAGTGAGTTGTGCTTCTCATTCGTTTGTGAGAATCATTTATTTGAAGAGGCCGGGTATGTTGCTGCGAAGCCACCTGTCGAAGGCTTTCACGGGCCAGAAATCATTATAGTGGCAGTCTGCAGCCAAGTAATAAATGTCACCATGCCATTTGTAAATAAATTTGTATTCTATAAAATATAAAAAGCAAAATGGAGAATATCCCAATTAAAATCAAAGCATTCAAAAAATATCCAGCGAATAGTATTTTTTCTCTGTGTGTACATTATTAAAGTGGCCACCGCCTAAGAGAAGAAGCTGAGAGGTACATGTGAATGGGTGGACGGAAGGAAGCGTCCGTCCATCCCACAGCCTATTGAGAGTGTGTCTTTTAATGTTTATTTGTGGCCATGCTGCGGGAGAAAATTAATGTTAACAACATGTTTTTGTGTGTTTAATTTCACATCAAAGGATCACAAAAGGAGACGGCAAACAGAGAACGGCAACAACAACAACTCGTAACAAACTCGTTTTATACTTTTATAAAGTGTTTAATTCGATGTTTGTTTTCGCCAAGCCATTGGGGCATAGCTGTGAGCGGCTGCTGCTGTGTGGCATGTATGGCCGTCATGGAGTCATATGGAGTGGAGTGGAGTATGTGGCTGGCTGCCAGTTTGTTGCGTTGCATGTTTAAGCCAAACACACATACTTAACAAACGGTGGCATGAAAACATTTTAATTATAAGTATGTTTGTTGTTGCTGTTGTGTTTTTCTTCTGCTTACATACCATAAAAAAGATACCCATTGTGCGTGTTTAATTTGTTAAGAAAATTGTTCGTGTCCCCCCGATGGGACACCTCAACGTGCCTGCGGGGAATTTGAAAATTTGAAAGAAACGGAAACCTTTCGAAAAAAAACAATTAGTAAATACCACAGCAGGCCGTCACTGTGTTTTGTTGCTTGTTATCTATCGAGGAAAAAGCGAGGAAACATTTATTAATTAATACTAAAAGAATTAATAAACAATACAATTATCTGGCAGAAAAAAAAACTGAAATTTAATTACATCTATTACAAGTCAATTGACAGTAGGCAGGCAATCATCATCATTGATACCAACACCGCCCCCACCCACCATTCCAATCCACTCCAAGAACCTTTTCCATCACCTGAAACATGAAAAAGTGTAACCCTTTTTCCCTCGCCCGTCTTCCTCTTCGCCATCATCATCATCTTTTCATAGTTCGAGTATTCGGTTTTAAGTGCTGCGATTAATTTAGCTTATCATGTTGTTGCACCACTTGTGTATCTCTGCCGCTGGTGTATCTATTTAGTTTTCATTTCGGTGTTCACTTCACTTCAATTCAGTTCAGTTTACTAGGGCTCGCTTCATTTCACAGTACCATTCTGTAGTTGTTGTTTCTGTACTCTACGTACAGCTGCCTTCAACAACAGCAATTAAAAGATAGATTCGAAAAAAATCAAAAATTTTTCAGTTCCATTCCATTCCAGGCCAGAGATAAGCAGCGTGCGTCGTGCAGCCCAAGCACCCAACAACAATAATAGCTTCGAATTTATACTCTCTCTTTCTCATACCCACCCACCTTTCAATATTCTTCGGTATGGATGGATGTTCGTACGACTATGAATTGGTATAATCACCTTCCACTTGACATGGATAAATTACATGCCATGATTTGATATTCTGGGGCACCCTACTGTAGGCCAAAGTTTGGTGAGTTGTGTGCCGGGGTTTGTTGCACGACAAAGGCTATCGTATAAAACCCTAGATAAGTTACGCAGGAAGTAGTGCTAGTACAGGGAGAGTACTGGGTGCTCCAGCTAAAGGTTTCTTTTGAATCATATGTGTTCCGATCGAAATCTTGACAAAAAAAAAACACAGCAAAAAATAGAAATACTTCCTCAGAGAGCAGATTTTATTCCCATCCAAAAATCTGAGTTTGCATATATCCCGGATTTCTTTTTAATAGCTGCCAAAAAAGTTGATACTATAGGGTGTACCATGTAAAATTTTAAATTTGAACAACCGATTACTTTGACTTTAAAAGGTAGAATAACATTCATTTTTAATTTTATACCCTACACCACAGGGTACAATGTCCTTGTGCATTTGTTTGTAACACCCAAAAGGAAACGAGATAGACCCATCGTTTATTATATCGATCGACTTAGAATCACTTTTTGAGTCGATTTAGCGATGTCCGTCCGTCCGTCCGTCTGTCCATCTATTCTTGTAATCAAAGTCCAGGTCGCAATTGTTGTTAGAACTAAATGAAACTTTGCACAACTAAGATTTATGGGATAAGCACGAACGCTATTTAATTTTAAGCAAATTGGTTCAGATTTAAAAATAGCTCCCATATAAATTTTGCATCCAATTATACTTTTTCCTCTCTAGAAACCACATATTTCAACAGATTTTCCTCCAATTTGGCAAGACGCCGTATACTTCAACTAGAAACAGCTCTGGTAAAAATAGTATAGATCGGTTCAGATTTATATATAGCTCCCACACAAGTGTCTCCTCCGTTTTGACTCTTTCCGCTCTAGAAACCACAAACTTTGACAGATTTTCTTCAAATTTGGCAAAACAGTTTATATTTCAACTAAGAACAGCTATGGTAAAAATAGGATAGATCGGTTCAGATTCATATATAGCTCCCATACAAATGTCTCCTCCGATCTGACCCTTTCCGCTCTAGAAACCACAAACTTTGACAGATTTTCTTCAAATTTGAACAGATTTTCTTCTAATTCGCCACATCAGCTAATGTTTAAAATAGAAATTAGTATAGCTAAAGTGGGTCACATCGGTTCAGATTATATATAGCTCCAGATTTTATTCTTTCCGCTCTAGAAACCACATATTTAACACTCCATAAATTTTGGGAAAGCGTCTAATATTTCAACTATAGGGTCCGCCAAATAACTTTTTTTAATGAAAATGCTATAAAAAAAACTACTGAATATTTTCTCAAATTTCTTTTTTTATTTGAAAGTACAATCCTTCCGGTTAATAATGGAAAATAATTTCATTCAAATGGCTGCTGAGGGCACCCCACAAATAATAGTCCAACGGTTGAATAGTTGAAAAAAAACGTTAGATGGCGGACCCTATAGAAAACCGTTGCTAAAGATGGGTCAGATCGGTTCATATTTGTATATAGCTCGCATTAAAAGTTTGTGTTCAAATTTTCTTACAAATACAGATATAAGTATGGTATTTGTAGTAAAGGGTGATTTTTTAAGAGCTTGATAACTTTTTTAAAAAAAAAAACGCATAAAATTTGCAAAATCTCATCGGTTCTTTATTTGAAACGTTAGATTGGTCCATGACATTTACTTTTTGAAGATAATTTCATTTAAATGTTGACCGCGGCTGCGTCTTAGGTGGTCCATCCGCTTAGTCCAATTTTGGCATTTCCACGTTTTTGAGTAACAGAGACCCAATTGGTGCGAACGGCGACGAATCGAAAATTGGTGGTCATCATTAACACTGGCCGATACAGCTGCGATATTTTCTTCAGTTCGCACTCTACGTAAGCGTGTTGGTGGTTTAATGTCCAACAATGTAAATTTGGTGCGAAATTTAGTCACAATAGCCCGAATAGCCGCTTCAGTGGGTCGATTAAACTGACCATAAAATGGAAGCGCGCAATGAACTTTCTTAACAGAGCACGCATTTTGATAATAAAATTCAATAATTTGCAAGCGTTGTTCGTTTGTAAGACGATTCATGATGAAATGTCAAAGCATACTGAGCATCTTTCTCTTTGACACCATGTCTGAAATCCCACGTGATCTGTCAAATACTAATGCATGAAAATCCTAACCTCAAAAAAATCACTCTTTATATTCTCTTATTATAGCTGCATCGTATATCACCCGGTTCAAATGTAATGGCCTTTTTATATCCTACACCACTTCAGTTCAGACTTTATGAAGCTCATTTTCATCTCGGTGGCTATATCAATAAGCAAGATTGCCGCATATGGGGTTCAGGGAACACTCACGTGACTATTGAGAAGCCAATGCATCCACAACGAGTCACTGTTTGGTGTGAACCAGAGTTACAAGCCGACCCATAATTATTGGCGGCGGCTGATTTGCCGGCTCGTTCTATCATTCGATATGCAATGCAAAGAACAATTTGTATTGGTTTTTAATACCTTTTCTTTTATTTTTGGCAAGTAGTTCAATATTCGTTAATACTAGCCAATGTCACCATTATTTAATATTATTATCTCATACAAATATTTTTTGGAGTGGGAATCCATTACCAAAACTTATAATATGGACGAATTTAATAAATATTTTTGCAATTACAGCTTTTCATGTGAGGCATGTTAGACCAGACATCTTGAATATCATAATCCTCCCAAAAAATCGTAAAGTACTACCTACTTTGACACACTAAAGAAGCACAATGGAGGAGCTGTTGTTTATTGTTTTTATATGTGTTCCTATAAAAACAATTGGCAATATTGGAATTGACTTATATAAATGCGACTTTTAAATCAAAATACAATCATACCACTTTCTATAAACGTCATCATATTTGGTATCTCACTACCAAATTCAAAGAAAGATCCATATATTTCACTGTAGTAGGTTGTCTATGTCGACAGTTATATTTTCTTTGGCAATTTTATGTGGATTGTCTATTTTGGTAGTAAAATTGGACTGAGTTAGAACTCCGTCAAATATCGGCGGCGTGGTTGAAGTCGATATGAGTCGATTAAATCGGCGACGTGGTTGAAGTCGATGTGAGCCGATGAAATCGGCGGCGGAGCAGCTCGTGCAGAAACATGTGGCGGCTTGTTGGCTTAAAATCGGTCGGCTTGTATCTCTGGTGTGAACTTTTGTCTGTTCCTAAAATTGAGTTGATCGGATGAGGTGCTGTCGAGCCAGTCGTGGTAGTCATATGCATGATGTTGTGTTGCATTATTAAATGACAAAGTTCAACCTTTCCAATAAAACGAGAAATGAACTGGGATATTGTCCTGGCTCAAGATCATTTTGCATCTATATTTAATAGAAGGCAAATTTATTTGGTGGGTACAATTTAGCTCTTTATTTTACGTGTCTACGCAATTAGAGTTATGTACACACCGAATTTCATCGTTCTAGATGTAGTCGTTTAGTTTGTACTATTTTTATCCCTCTGTAGCCATTGTATCCCTTGAAAGTACGAATTTGAAAAAAAAACTTTTATTTTGTTTCTACGCAGAGGAATGTATACACCGAATTTCACGACACTAGTGCTGTCATTTGGTTGGTACTATTTTTATCCCTTTTTTCCATTTTAACCCCAAAAAGTACGAATTTCCAAAAATCTGTTTATTTTACGTGTCTACGCAATCAGAGGAATGTATACACCGAATTTCATTATTTTAGGTGCAGCCGTTAGGTAGGCACCATTTTTATCCCTATATTCCCATTTTACCTCTTAAAAGTACGAATTTAGAAAAAATACTTTTATTTTATGTATCTACTTGAGGAAGGTACACACCAAATTTCGTGTTTCTAGCTGTTGTCGTTTGATAGGTACCATTTTTATCCCTTTTTGCCCCATTTCGCCCCCTATGAGCAAGAATCACTTTATGGTGCACGTTTTTGTTATAGGGAGAATGCACATACCAAATATCAAGTAAGATAGATTGAAAAAACACGGGGTTATTATGGGTATTTTTAGTCCTTGTGAGGGAATATGTTTTCCCTTTGGGCCGATTTCGCCCCGTTTCAATTCCAACCGATCTACGACAATAAGACGCATTTATGGAAAATTTGAACGTTCTAGATCCTTTCGTTTAGACGCTAGCGTACTTTCAACAGACGGACAGACGGACATGGCTAGATCGTCTTAGAATTTTATGACGATCAAGAATATATATACTTTATATGGTCTCAGGTCGATATTTCAAGGTGTTACTAATGGAATGACAAAGTTAGTACATCACCATCCTGGAGGTGGAGGGTATAAAAACTCTAAGTGAAATGTCACTCGAATTCTACCAGTCAATTAGAAATGCCAGATTTATTTCCACAGCAAATATTTCCAATACTTGGCTTATAGTAGTCGTAGACCTCTAAATAGTAAAAAAATCTATTAGTCTATATTAGTTTGTAGGTCTCCATAATTATTAGATTGTCGTGAACATGTTCTTTTTTTCGTTTCCATCTTTGCTTTGAGATAAAACAGAACAACATTAATTTCTCATAATTGGATTTGATTTGTAAAAATTTGGCTGATAAATCAAATTAAGAAGTTGCTTAATGCAGCATGATAAGGATGTCGGTCGATATTGTCTATAACTTACGTGTTTCAGAAGTAAATAGATAATAAGAATATACGTCTACATATTTCAACTATGTGTATGTATTAGGATGACTCATTTAAACTAAGAAAGTATAGTTTCAATCGTATTTAAAGTTTAAAATTATTTTTATTTTTAAAATTATTAATTATTGTGATTCCGTTTAAATATTTGTTGCAGAAAACTAAATAAAGAGTGATTTTTTTGAGGTTAGGATTTTCATGCATTAGTATTTGACAGATCACGTGGGATTTTAGACATGGTGTCAAAGAGAAAGATGCTCAGTATGCTTTGACATTTCATCATGAATCGTCTTACAAACGAACAACGCTTGCAAATTATTGAATTTTATTATCAAAATGCGTGCTCTGTTAAGAAAGTTCATTGCGCGCTTCCATTTTATGGTCAGTTTAATCGACCCACTGAAGCGGCTATTCGGGCTATTGTGACTAAATTTCGCACCAAATTTACATTGTTGGACATTAAACCACCAACACGCTTACGTAGAGTGCGAACTGAAGAAAATATCGCAGCTGTATCGGCCAGTGTTAATGATGACCACCAATTTTCGATTCGTCGCCGTTCGCACCAATTGGGTCTCTGTTACTCAAAAACGTGGAAATGCCAAAATTTGACTAAGCGGATGGACCACCTAAGACGCAGCCGCGGTCAACATTTAAATGAAATTATCTTCAAAAAGTAAATGTCATGGACCAATCTAACGTTTCAAATAAAGAACCGATGAGATTTTGCAAATTTTATGCGTTTTTTTTAAAAAAAAAGTTATCAAGCTCTTAAAAAATCACCCTTTATTTCTTCTTCAGTTAATGTAATTTTATAACAAATATCCCTTAAGGTGATTAAACTTACATTTTAATGTATTTGTCTATAAGCAAAGAAATATACGTTTTTTTAGTTTGTTTGTTTCAAACATAGTTTATTTGTCTCAAACGATCTACTTTTGCCATAAAAGTTGAAACATTTCCCGCCAATGAAAACATATTGCTGTGCATGGACGTTTTTTAATGACAAAATATTTATGATTTTTGTTTATGGCAAACGAAAAACGTTTAAGAACACATATTGCATTTAAACATGATTGAAACTTGTATGTATACATTTTTATTTTAAATATTGTCTATCAACGGAGTCATATTATCTAAATTTATCTCTGTTTTCTTTCATTACAGGTTAGTTCCCTCTGCCCTCGTTCATCTTTATTGATACAGTGAGTATTTGAATTAATCATAGATTGTAATCATTCCAAAAAAGATTCTCAACTCAATTTTATTCAAACACAAAAAGCGCATAAAAGACACCCTTTCACACTTAAGCAATCAAAACAAAAAATAAAAAATCTTTCTTATCAATCACCGGCGCAAATGCGGCTCGGCGCGATTAAAAAAGAAGCGCCGCGCCGCTCCAACTTGAAAGGCGGCTATTGATAGTTGCTGGAGACACAATCGATTCATTCAAAAAAAGAAACAGAAATTGACCTCAAATAAAGCCAACGACAGACCGAGCGACCGACACTCACTATCAAAATAAACAAATTAATAATGAAAATACAATTAAAACCCAACCACAATGACAGTGACAACAACACCGCCGACTGTGTCACCACCACCACCAGATCCAGCGACCGCAGGCAAAAAGGAAATGAGGAGCCATAGCACTCAAGATCCAAAGATCTGATAATGATTAGAAGGAGGTGGAGTGCTGGGCTGTGTCCCGCCGCGATCACCACAGTGCATACAGCGAGGAAAACGAAAACCCTCTTCTACGTTTGGGAATTGTAAACAAATACAAGACAAGAAATAAAAAATTATTGAACGTACGTCGTGCAGTGTCTCCGTAAGAAATTAATATTAATGTCCGTCGTGGATATATATTTTATACGTGGATGAGTTCATATCTTAGAAATGATTATTTCCATCAATCCATTTAGGAGGTCATGCATGAGTCACTCATGTCCGTGGTTGAGTTGTTGTATGGCGAAGTTATCAATTTTCAAGTTTTGAAATGCATTTCATCTTGGCATAGATGAAACTCATCAAGATCGTCGAGAACATACAAATGGACATAATGATGTAAAATGATATCATTATAGCGGTCAAGGCACAGTGGTTCTAACTGGAAGAGACAAAAATGTTTTTCTTAGCATATTAAGGAAATATTTATTTTCGTTAAGTGATATTCCAATAATCAGATTCGGAGCACTTGGGTCTGGCCAGACCGAATTTTTTTGACGTAATTATTATGAAAAATATTGAAAGCTATTTTACAAATTTACTATTTATTTGTTATTTATTTACTTAAACATAATTGCTGGTTTTTAGTGAAAAAATCGAATGTAAATTAAACAAGTAAAAACGGAGTTAAGTGCTGCCGGGCCGAACTTTATATACCCTCCACCATGGATTGCATTCCACAAATGCTGTCGATTTTCGCAGAAGTGCAGTAATATTACAGGAAAATATAAGTTTTTTAATATAGCCAAACCAAAACAAATATAAACATTGAAAAAAAAAATTTTATAAATAAATATAATAGTTATATTATTTCAAACCACGCTTATAAGGCAAGGCTTCCAATACGTTTACATATCGAAATAATACATCAAGTCAATTCAAAAAAAAAATATTCTTATATTTATATTTTCAAAAAGCTTAAATACCATAAATATTGACAGATAGTGGGTGTTTCAGTTGGTTATTTCCATTCTATTATAATTTCACGTACATAGTGGAAAATAACCTAACTTCATGATTCAACCAATTTTTGCCGTAAAAGTAAGAATTACGAATTTGGAATTTTTTTACCCCCTTTAGAGTACGACTTTCTAAAATCTCTTTATTTTACGTGTCTACACAATTAGAGGGATGTACACTAGAGCGTACCAGGTTACAAGTAAAAAAAAAAAAGTTCGCCGTACACCTTCGAATATGAAGTATTATTGAAAGGTAGTTTCAAAAAAAAATTTTTTATTTTTTTATGCCGAACGTAGGGGTCGCGCTTTTACATTTTTCTATATAACTTCTGCATTTATAAACGGATTTTAAAGTGTGATACATCGATGTTTTTGTCCGATTTTTTTGTCTTTGAAGTCATTGAGCTCAAACATGATTCATGATTTTATGCGAGCTTTAATTTTCGATTATTAGAGTGGTACATTAGGGTAGTAGCAACTGAGAAATGATGGGTAAGTACCAGAAGGGGGTGCTTGAGCTCAATGACTTCAAAGACAAAAAAATCGGCCTCGTCGAGACAAAAACATCGATGTATCACACTTTAAAATCCGTTTATAAATACAAGTTATATAGAAAAATGTAAAAGCGCGACCCCTACGTTCGGCATAAAAAAATAAAATTTTTTTTTTGAAACTACCTTTCAATAATACTTCATATTCGAAGGTGTACGGCGAACTTTTTTTTTGAGGTACGCCCTAATGTACACACCGAATTTGATCATTCTAGCTGTAGTCGTTTAGTTGGTACTATTTTTATTCCTCTGTACCCATTGTATCCCTTGAAAGTACGAATTTGTAAAAACGCGTTTATTTTTAGTGTTTACGCAGGGGAATGTATACTCCGAATTTCATGACAGTAGCTGCGGTCTTTGGTTCGTACTATTTTTATCCCCTTTTTCCATATTAACCCCAAAAAGTACGAATTTCGAAAAATCCGTTTATTTTACGTGTCTACGCAATCAGCGGAACGTCTACACCGAATTTCATTATTCTAGGTGCAGCCATTTGGTTTGGTACCATTTTTATCTCTCTATCCCATTTTACCCCTTAAAAGTACGAATTTGGAAAATATACTTTTATATTATGTCTCTACTCAGTTAAAGGAATGTACACATCGATTTTCGTGTTTCTAGCTGTTGTCGTTTGATAGGTACCATTTTTATCCCTTTTGGTCCCATTTCACCCCCTACGAGTAAAAATCACTAATGGTGCATGTTTTTGTTATAGGGGGAATGCGCATACCCAATATCAAGCAGACATATTGAAATGTATGCTTAAATACTCTAAAATATTAGGGGTTATTATGGGTATTTTTAGTCCTTGTGAGGGAAAAATTTTTCCCTTTTGGCCGATTTCGCCCAGTTTCAATCCCAACCGATCTACGACGCATTTATGGAGAATTTATACTTCCTATCTCCTTTCGTTTAGATGCTAGCGCGCTTTCAACAGCTGGCTAGATCGTCTTAGAATTTTATGACGATCAAGAATATATATACTTTATAGGGTCTCAGGTCGATATTTCAAGGTGTTACAAACGGAATGACAAAGTTAGTATACACCCATCCTGGAGGGTATAAAAAATATTTTTTTGATAATTAAAAAATATTTTTTTTTAATTTTTTGAAAAAAAAAATAATTTTTTAATTTTTCTCAGCAAATACCTACACTTGTGTTAAAAAAACTCAGAATGGGTCTTTTCCGAAGTTTATATGCGATTTTAACTTATTTTTATTAACTTTGAACTCTAGTTCTTCTGCATTTGTGCTGATATCTCAGAAACTACTGAAAGGCTCACTCTTAAATTTACAGAGTATTTAGAACACAGATGTAGCTACTGGCTGAGAAAAATATAAAAAACATATTTTACAATAGTTATCAATATTACTATTTTAAATTAAAAAATTTGTTCTGTAAACACTAAGAATTCGTCTGTAAAAAAGTGTCTCAATATCTCTCATACAGCAAAATATATGACTAGTTCTCCCTCAAAATATGTATAATTGCAAAGTGATACTAACTAACCCTTAGTTTTCAAAATTTTAAAAAAATTTAAAAAATAATTTTGTCAAACTTTATATTTTGCAATGCCATACGCGTCCACCAATTTTTCGAAATTTTACGTTTTATTTAATACGGAATTCCTCATTTATGCCGATATCTCAGAAACTGTGCAGGATATGCATAGGAAAAAATATATAGAATTTTTCTTTTTGAAAAGACAATAATAAAACGGGAAATTAGGAAATATTCTATGATTTTCTGGGAATCTCGGCGAATATTAAAATATAAAAACTATAGCTTTAACAATTATTTATGCCGCCCTGAAAATCGAAATATTTTATAAAAAAATTAAAAACTGTCTTATACAATTCTCTCTCTCTCTCATCGCTAATAGTTTTAATAGAAAATTGCTGAATTAACGAAAATAATTCAATACAAGTAATTTTCTATATGTATACAGCTATATGTTGTATACAAATGTGCCGGTTAGAATGATAGTGGTTTAAGTCACACTTTACCCGTTCTGAGATATGCAATGATTTATGTTTGAATCAATTTTAAAATATTTTTCCACCGAAGCACAATTTTTTCTTAGAATATCCTACTACTGTATCGAACTTTTATAAAAACAATCGACAACGTTGGTTGGTAAGGGAACCTCTACTTTCAGAGGGTGCACTGACTTAGACCACTTAAATTCTTCTAAAAATACTGGAAAGTGATATTATTTTTCTTGTAGGTCTTTAAGAGTAAACAAGAATCTGTATTTCCCATAAGATTCCCAAAATCTTGACTTACGGGTAAAAACTACGTATTTATAAGACTGTAACTTAGTCAACCGATTTTCAGTTTCAAGTATTATTTTAAACAACCACTGTGAAGGCGCCCGCAGCAATAGCGTGATAGCTCAAATTTTTTTTAACAGATGTTGTTATATTTTGTATCAGTTTTGTACACTCTGAAGTAAAATTATTTGTTTGAATTATTTTTAGTTTAATTGAACTTATTTGAAGTACACTATTTTCCTTACTTACTTGGTTTGAGTAAAAATTTACTTAGTTTTAAGAAAATTTTACTCAAATTTAATAAAAATTTACTTAGATTCAGGAAAATTTCATCAAAATGTTACTTAGATTTAGTAAAATGAACTAGGTTTGCGGAAAAACTTGCTGCAAATTTCCTCAGTTTGATTAAATATTTACATGGTTTGAGGAAAATTGAACTACACCTTTTCAAGTTTAAAATGAGAAAATGTAATATATAATCATAATGAGAAAAGTAAATTTATAATATGAACTTATAAATTGAATTTGAGAAATGTAAAGTCATAATAGGAACATGATTATTGATAAACAGCACTGTAAATTCATAATGAGAAATGTAAATTCATATTGAGAAATATAAATAAAAAGAACATACAAATTCATAATTAGAAATATAAATACAAAATGAGAAAATCCATATTAATAATGAGAAAATTTAAATTAATAATCAGAAACAGTAAATTTTATAATAATATTAGGCTGGGTCGCCGTCCATACAAATGGAAAAACATGTTTCAGTCACCCCACGAAAATAAAGTTTAGATTGTTTAATGATGATTTGCAACATATTTCGTTCCTAGATCAAGCCATCTGTGAGCTAAACGCTTCTGAAAATAACCCTAAAAATCATGTTTTTCCGGTGTAATTTTTTTTGCTACATTTTTTTGAAATAATAGACCCTTCAAAGCACTTTAATTACAAATTTAGATTTTTGTCTTGGAGTAACATATTGGTCGAATTATTGGACGCTTATAGTATTTTTTGTGATTTTTCACAGTGACTACTGAACAATTTTTCGTATTTGGTGGTAGTATTTTATAAAAAATAAATAGATGCAGTCAATACATTTCGAATGATGCCCAAATGATGAACATTGGAATGAAATTGACGTCGCAGCGCTCATTTTTGTAAAAAGTGTTCGACTATTTTGGCTGTGAAAACCATGCATAATTTTTTTTCCAAAAATGGAGTCAGTGAATCAATATAAACGTCCATCAATAAATCAATATAAACGTCCAATAATTCTAATTCTGAGTTATTCTACGACAAGAATACAAACTTTTATTTAAAGTGCTTCCAAGGGTCTATTAATTTAGAAAAAAAATTGGGCAAAAATGCAACACAAAAAAAAATTACACTGGAAAAACATGATTTTCGGAGGTGTTTTCAGCAGCGTTTAGCTCACAGATGGCTTGACCCAGTTACGAAATATTTTGTAGATCATCATTAAACAATCCAATCTTCATTTCTGGGGGGTGACCGCTGCAATTTATTTTCGAGACCCATCCTATTGTATATACGTTCTTCTATGGATATTTTCATTGAAGCATATATTTTATCAATGTTCTCATTATAAGTTTATATATTCTCGATATGATTTTATATTTTGTTATTATGAATTCATATTTTCTGATTATGAAACTTACGATTACGAACTTGTATTTCTCATTATGAATTGGTATGTTCCTATTATGAATTAATAGTTCTCAATATAAATTAACAATTCTCATTATGAATTTATATTTCTTATTATGAATTAACATCTTATAAATTTAAACTACTCATTATGAACCTCTATGCTCCTAATATGAATTTACATTTCCCAATATAAATTTGTATGTTCTGAATATAATCTTGAAAAGGTGTAGAATCAAGTTCAAAGCATGTACTACTTTCATGGAAAATATTGGACTTCATGTGAGAAAATATTGTTTTAGCGCTATACTAAGTTCAGTTTTCCTAAATTTTAGTTCATTTTAACTCATTATAGGCTTCAGTATTTTCTGAGTGCAGATAGAGAAAGTTGAAATAAATGCAATTGCAACTGTGAATTTAGGAGCTTTGCAACAACTGCAACTGCAACATATGTTTTACAAGCGACATTGGTTATTAATAGGCATACAAAACTCAGTGTGATCCGTTAGATAGATTGCGAGAAAAATACAAAACAAAATTTTCATGCATACAAATCATGTTAGTCATATCTCCCGCGAAGATGGAATTTTTACAATTATATCCAATTTGTATTTTTTGTGTTCTACCGAAATATCGACATTACTTGCCGAAATTGATCGATCTTCCAAAAAACATGGACGATTTGTAACCCTAGTAATTTTGATGTAAAGTTTATTTACAACTTCGGTGACCCCCAATGAAATTTTCCGCCAAATTTTTTCGTAGAACATTTTAATCCTTGAATGTACTTTTTGAAAGGACTTTTTTCGATTTGGTCGAAAAAGTTTTAAATTAACCCGTAAAGGGTTAAGATCTTACTTACAACATTTTTTCGTTAAGTATAATGCTCCCTATAAGTTTATTCTACAAAAATTATCTACTCAACATGCCCTTTCAGAATTATGTGATTTTTTTGTTTAAATAGCTAAATTGGCACTGATTTTATTTATATACAATTATATCTACTGCCTTCTGTTATTCGGTGACTTATAGTGAAATTTGACGTAGAATATTTTTTCCATTTACACCGCTCCCTAAAATTCACTTTTGTGGGTCGAAACTGACCGGAAAAAGTACGAAATTGGCCCTAAAATGAATTTTAAGTTTTGACTTATTTCTGGTATTTAAGTTGAATTTTGAGTTTTGGTTTATTCAGCGACTTATAGTACAATTTTATGGCAAATATTTTTGTAGAACATTTTGAACCGTTAAACCGCAATTTTAGGGGTGTTTTTTACCCTTTTGCACAAAAGGGACCAAGAAGGCTATTATATTGAAGAGCTAGAGCGTTAAAATGTTCCACAAAAATGGTGCTCGTAGTCTTCTAAGTAATAATGCTGAACACATATTATACTGAAAATTTAATGATCACAAGGTTTCCTATTCCTATTCATCATAAAAATGTGCAAAAGGGGGGATTAATGACCCTCTCACAAAAAGAACCAAAATTACCCCTATGTTGAAGTGTTAGAGGGTGTATATGTTTCACAAAAATGTTGCTCGAAGTCTTCTAAGTAATATTGCTGAACACGTTCTATACTAAGGATCACAAGTTTTCCTATGCCGTTGCATCATAAGAATGTGCAAAAGGGCTAAATAATGAACCCTCTGACAAAATAAACTAAAAAGACCGCTATATTGAGGAGTTAGAGGGTTAAAATGTTCCCTAAAAATGTTCCTCGCAGTCTTCTAAGTTATATTGCAGAGCACATCCTATACTTAAAGTATAAGGATCGCAAGGTTTCCTATGCCGTTGCATCATATGAATGTACAAAAGGGGTAAATAATGAACCCTCTGACAAAATGAACCAAAAAGACCCCTATATTGAAGAGTTAGAGGTTTAAAATGTTCCACAATAATATTCCTCGTAGTCTTCTAAATAATATTGCTAAACACATCCTATACTTAAAGTGTAAGGATCACAAGGTTTCCTATGCCGTTGCATCATAATAATGTGCAAAAGGCGGAAATAATGACACCTCTCACAAAAGGGACCAAAAGGATCACTACATTAAGGAGCTAGAGAGTTAAAATGCTCCACAAAAATGTTCCTCGCAGTCTTCTAAGTAATATTGCTGAACACATCCTATACTTAAAGTATAAGGATCGCAAGGTTTCATATGCCGTTGCATCATAAGAATGGTGATAATTGTATATTTTCTCGCATTTAAACATTTCGTTTTTTCCCAATTTCCGGTTAATTGGCCCTCCCGAACCACTGTCACCAAGAATGTGGGTTATTAAATGCATTAACACACAATCTACTCCGGTGGATTGTGTGTGTTTTTTGTGTGTTATTACCTTGTTTTCAGCCAACATTTTGTTAATACACGACGTACTACACATTGGGGGGAACAGCGTCAAGGCGACGACCATCTCCAAGCCACCGCCATCACCACCACCGCCAGAGATAACCACCAACCACCACTGACTGAAGCCCAAATAAGCCAACGAACAGAGTAAAAAGTATTATAAAAGAAATTTTATGAGCCGATAACTGATGGTCAGCACAAATGTTTCTTGGTTAGTTTTTTTATGCTCAACAAAAGATAACTAAGCGCCGTTTTTACAAAGTGTGCGTGAGCGAGTATGTACACGTGTTATGTGCGTGTGTGTATGTGTATTGGCTGGGATGGATATCTTTTGGGCCGTCTGCCTGCCACCACAAAAATGAGAGGCAGGTGAAGATAGCCAAGTGGCGAGTATACTCTGCGCTCGCTATCAGTTGGGCTAAAACAGCCGACCATTATAAATGAAATTCTCAACTTCTTATTCTTGCTCTGCCTGCTGGCTGAGCTGAGCTGAGCCAAGGCTGGGCTGGATTGTGCCTTATCCAAAACCGAAATGAACAAGAACAAGAAAAAAAGATTGATTGATATATAAAGTTGCTATCGCAGACAGCAGGCAGAGCAGACGGGCAGAGTGGGGGCACCCAAGGAGGAGCTGGCTAAAAGGGTTTCTTCCACTTCCACCACCACTTCCCAATAAGAGACGCTGCTCTCGACCGACTCGTGTATAACGATCAATGTTTATGTGTAGGTGTAGGTAGTGGTGTGGTCGGAGGAGTTTATGACCAACTCATCTAATGCATTTCAAGGAATGCAACAAAAATTTCACGTTGTCATTTATTAGATACCGGCTGTAGTCCAGTCGTACTTATGTATACATCTACCAACAACAAAAACAACAACATCGATGAGTGACTATTTTTGCCATGCTTTTGTGGTTGGGTTAGACTCTGCTGCCTCTATTAAATGTTGTTGGTTGTCGGTTTGGCCTTAGTTGCTAACATATGTAATCTGGTGTTGGCTGCATTAGTTTGTCATCCTCGTTCGCATTTGACTCTATTGTTGTCCCTCTGCACGTCCGTCCGTCCTGTTGCATGACTCACACTCCTGTACACCGGTATGGTGCTGATGTGTGGCACACACACTCACACACATAAATCTGTTGTCGTAGCTGGGGCGGTATGCTTGGAATGTCATTGATTAATGACATAGATTCGTAGGGCGGGGTGCCAGAAGTCACATTTTGAGGTTGGAAGTGAAATTTAATGCATGACTGTATGACTGCAGTAGCAAATCAATTGTTACAGACACTAATAGTTCAATAGCACTGGGATGCACAGAGAGAAATAACGGATACACAAAGAAAAAAGGAGAGTTTCAGACTATTTTTGTGGTAAAGGACCTTAAAATAAGAAAATAATGATTATCTCGCTTAGTTAGCGAGTTATCGGACGTTCAAGTTTGATAAAATACATTTTTTCATTCCAATTGCGAAAATAAGGAGAAAAAAATAAGAAAAATATCCGATAATTTTTTTAGTTATCGATAACTATATAAGTAATCGATAACTTACATAGTTATCGATTTTGGAACTGTGATAAATATTGTGTTTATTTTTATTAAAAGCAAAAAATAAAAATTACATGATTTTTCTGTCATCGATAACTATCTAAGTAATCGATAACTTCCAAAGTTATCGATTTTGGAAATGCGATAAGTTTTGTGTTTATTTTTATTTAAAGCAAAAAATAAAAATACATGATTTTTTCAATAACAAATATAATTATAACAGGCACTTCAAAGAAAACTAATAAGAAAGAAATTTGAAAAAATCGCCCGATTTATTTTAAATATTTTTCCTTAGTAGCTCTATTTTGCAGTTTACAAAATAATATTGAAAACGTAGAAGTTTATATAAATTCAGTATAGAGTAATTTTCTTTTCATTGTAATGATTCAATTATATACTTTTCTATAAAGCGAATGAAGCAGTATTTATCGATTTGCAAAAAAATGTTAACACATGGATCGATATAATATCCATCGATAAGTACTTTCGTCATAAGATCATTTTAAAACAATTTTTAACTTTCTTGTGGTATTAGATACAATTAAAAAGGGTGGTTAATTTGTAAGGCCGATGTTGGATGTGAACCACACCTAAACGTCAAGTTTTTTTTTAACCACCCAGTAGATCGGTTAGGATTGCAAATGGGCGAAACCGGTCCACAAGGAAAATATTTTCCCTCACAAGGACTTAATCAGTGTATGAAATTCTGCACTCCCTCCGATCTTCTCAATATCTACATTACGTATGTACATCAAACCTAAGATAGAATACAACTCCCATATATGGGCAGGTGCTCTAAGATCATCCTAGGAGCTACTTAACAGTGTTCAGAGGAGGGCGATGATGTTGATAGGTGACAACAGGATATCCAATTATGTTGTCTCCCTTGAACCTCGTCGTAATGTGGGATGTGTGTCGCTGTTTTATCGATACTTTTATGGTGTTTGTTCCTCGGATATTCGTGATCTCATACCGGACGAGAGGACGTTCGGTAGAGATACGCGACTTTCAAGGAAATCTCCCCCAATTTCTTGTCGATTGGACAGCTGGCCGCACTACACATTACAGAATTAATTCGTTCTTTGCTCGCTCAACTCGCATGTGGAATCGACTTCCGGCAAATATCTTTCCCGCCAATTATGACATCCTGAGATTCAAAACAGATGTCAACAAATACTTCTCCCTTTTTCCTCCTTCCTACCCCTTATCTTCCTTTAGCCAACGCAATGCACTGCATTTATAGGGGACATCCCTGAGTGTTGGTTCAGAGATTTTTTTTAATTTTAAAGTGTTTTTAGATGTCTCAATTAGCGACTGTGTGAGTTAGGTTGAAAGATGGGTTCTAATTTTAAACGGTTTTTTCTTTTTTGCGCAAAATCAATCAGAATTTCAGTGAATGATTAGTTTCATTTCATTAGTTTATTAAAACAGGGTATAAAAACAAAGAAAAATCCAAGAAAAATTAGGTAATGGACAAATTATTTTTTCCATTTTTTGTAGTATAAATGTATAAAAAATAAGTATTTTTCCATTACGTATTTTCTGGGAATTTTTAATTGTTTATACATTGCGTTAACTAATGGAAAAAATATTATTTTGATAATTTTTCTGGCTGATTTTGCAAAAAAAAATCGTAAAAAAAGACTCTAAGAACAATATTTTAAAATTTCAAAAAAAAATAGGATTAATTTAATCATTTCGTACACCAAAAAAATCCATAGTACATTAGTATTTTAGAAGTAATTGAAATTACCTTCAAACAAGGTATAGCACATTAAAATCGGTGAAGTGTTTCAGGTGAATGAACGCAAACTTTTGAAAAAAAATCTTATTTTTTTTTACTCTGTTAAATTGGTCATAACTCGTGAAAAAATCTAATTTTTTCCAAAAATACGTCTACAATATTTTTATGAGAAGAATGCATACACAAACGTTGAAAACAATCGCAGATATCGAGGTCAAAAATCGTACCTCTTGACATGGATTGACTCATATGTTTTTTTTTTTTTCTTATTTGAAGCACATATCTTCTGGTTTTACAATAAATTGTCAAATCTTTTTAATTTTATTCTTATGTATATTTATTTATTCTATAAAAAATTACCTTCGATTTTTGCAAAGCAAATTTTATTATTAGTTAATAGTGTCAGTAAGACGATGAAATGACATAAGTTCGATTTAAAAATGTCAGATCTCATACAAATTTGATATTTGTAATTCGACCTTATGTCATTTCAAGGTGAAATCGATTGATTTCGCGTACAGTCTGAAAACCCTATAAGTCTCATGATAGTGTTCCTGGTACTTACTCTGAAACAATTATAAACGTAATTGCTGTCGAAATTAATAATATTTAATATAAATAATTAATGGACAGGAATAGATAGTGATAGATAGATTCATTTTAATCGGGATCATCTACAAACAAATTTTGCCAGCTTAAAGTAAATTATTTTAATTATTTGTATTAAATATTTTTAATTTAGACAGCAATCATATTTATAATTATTTTAGAGTAAGTCACAAGAACACTATCATGAAACTTATGGACACTAGACTATTTATTAAATGTATTTATTTTTTGTTTATATAATAAATTAAAAAATAAATAAGAACAAATATTTTTGTTTAGGATTTGACAATTTTCTGTAAAACTAGAAAAAAATGGTTGAAATTAGAAAAAATATGTCTTTCAAATAGTTAATTTTTTTTTAAAGTACCTTATGACAAAAATATTTTTTTTCTTCATTTTATTTTTTTTAATCGGAAAATGCAGCTTTATTCGTCATATGGAAAAGTACATATTTTGAAAATTGCATCAAAATCTAAGAGAAGAAACAAAATTTGTATGATCGTTTCATATGAAATTACTCTTTATAATCATCTCTGCTCAAATAAATCATCAGAATAGAACATCGCATCGTCTAATAATGCCTCATCCAAAATATCTACACGTTCTCTCGTCGATGTTAGAGGCAACATATTCTCACATTCATTTCAAATTTCTTCTCAAATGGTGGTGTTTATTTCAATAACGAGTTAATTCAGTTATCGAAAAACGTTACTTTACATTTTCGATATTTTTGGTTTCGATAACTCGAATGTTATAGAAAATTGTTATCCGATTTATCCGCTTTTTGCATTCACACGAGCTAAAATAATAAAAATAAAAAACGATTCGATTAATTTTCAATTTCGATGTTTCGATAACTCAGATAGTCATCGATTTTTTTAAGTATTTATTTTGAACTCATTTTACCAGAAATGGAAATTTTCAATTTTTCCGGTGATTAAGCAAGATATAGATAATATTCCTACCATTTTTTTCTTATTTTGAGGTCCTCTTTCCAAGAATATAGAGATCTTGGTGCTGGGATATCAATTTCGATGTTTCGATAACTCAGATAGTCATCGATTTTTTTAAGTTTTTATTTTGAACTCATTTTACCAGAAATGGAAATTTTCGATTTTTCCGGTGATTAAGCAAGACCATTTTTTTCTTATTTTGGGGTCCTCTTTCCAAGAATATAGAGATCTTGGTGCTGCGATATCATACTCTTACCTTAAAAACTCTTAACTGCAACTGAAACATATCCTTTGCTTACTCAATGAAGAAATTCCAGTATTCACGACAAACTTGCAATGTAAAGATGCCCCGATTCTTATATATTCCCTATAGTATATACTACTATAGTATTGTTATGTGCCTGTTTTGCACCCAGAAAGTCTCGGGTTCGAATAGTGGCTTTTTTTTATTTTATAAAATGAAATTGAAAGTATGAAAAATTATATAATTTACCGCAACTTAATATTATCTTTAAGTCTTTCAAATGTTAAATTCATTGATGAAGATCCCGATTTTAACTACTTCCGAATCACAAGAAGAGCATTTTTTTCACTTTTCGGGTGATCTTTTTGCTGGGATGAAATTTCAGATTTTTCTGATAATTTCGTAACTAATATTTTTTCTCTAAATTATTGTCCTCTGTACTTACATTACTGCGCCGCTGGAAATGATTTTCGGGCCATTTGTGGCTCTCTCGTATAGTTATTTGTTTCGTTGAGACTATATTCTATGTATACCAAAATACCGTAAAAATAGGGAAAATATACTCGACGACAACAAATTTACTGCATTTACAATGATGAAATGTTTTCTGCAGATTTTTTTCAGATAATCTCTTTTTGGAAGTCATGAAAATTTTGTGAAAGTCAACTCTTCAAGCATTTCTTAAACAATTTTTTCTGGATATCTTATTTATAGAAACTTAACTTTTCCACTTCATTGCTAAAGAATAGATTTCAAAGTTGCAAATAAGAGGAGTTGTCTTCTAAATATAAATTCATTGCGGATTACTTTAGGATTATCTGTGAGACTCTCCTACAACTTCATTAGAAAACACATTTTCTCCATTAAACAGTTTGAAATACGATTCCAAACATGTCGATTCAAATGCCGTCGAATTGTCACTTAAAATGATCGACACTTCACTGTTTAAAGTTTGAGCCAACATTAACATTCGGAATGGCATCCACGGCATGGCATGGATGCCATGCATCCAAACACTTGGAAGCATACACGCCAGCCAACACCACCATCGCCATGATGATGTTGATCATCATCATCATCGGGAGACCTGCATCAGCAAATAACAGTTATTAATTAAGATACAAATTGCCAATAAAGACGTCAACACGAAACGTGAGTGCGATTTATTTCAAACCCACATATTTTCAAACAAGAATGGAAAAAATGAAAACTAATAAACAGCAACGGCAACGGCAGCAGCAGCAGTAACAACACATCATGAAAAAGAAACCTTTTTAGCGCCCAACTGCAAGAAGTTGAAAAGTTGTTAAGACCATGAAACGAGCGGGTTGAGTTGGCGGAGCTGGTGATGGTGGTGTTGGAAATTGCTTTAATGTCTTTAAAGACTCAGATTCAATGAAAACCATTCGAGAGGTTATATTTCGATCATATTTATTTTCAAAGTTCAACAAGAATGAAAAGTGCATACATACATATGTAGTCCAACTACAAAGTTGGAAAACGAAATGATATTCGAACAAATAGTTTTAACAAAACGAGTATGTTTTAAGCCGTGCCAGGCCAGATCAGGCCAATAAAAACCAATCACAATCGTGTGTAGTTCAGGCCAGAGTTGGACATGTGAAACAACGAAATCAGAACAAAGTATTGAAAATGAAATTGCTTATTTGCCAATGTACTTAAATAAAAAGTATCGGCAGATTATTATTATTATCGAAAGAGGCTGTCGACTTCAAGTAGATGTGCTGTGATATACTAGGAACATTATATTTTTTACTAATTATAATTTTGAATTAAAACTAATTAATTAATTTTAATGATGATAGTCCTTGACTACATACCTATTTACTAACAGTGCCCGCTACTTCGCACGCGGATAAGCCAGTTATTTGCTATCAGTTTTATCCATCTCTGTTTTTGTATAGTATTTATTGAATTGGTGGATATAGATAAATCTAAAATAGTAATTTTGAATCTTGTTTGATGTAGATTACATTCAAAGTCAGACGGATGAGCTTGTCTTGCGGAACTTCATTCGCGTGTATCACTTACATCATTTTATACCCAATTTCGAACAAAAAATTATAAAAAATTGAAATATCCGTTTAACTAATTACCCCTTTTGTCCTGCGCACTTAAAAGTATAAATTTCGAAAAATCTGATTTTACTGCACTTCTACGCGTTCAGCGGAATTTACATACCAAATTTCACGATTGTAGCTACAATACTTTAGTTGGTACCATTTTTATCCCTTTTTGTCCTGGTCGCCCCTTGAAAGTGCAAAAATGCATTTATTTGCTTCTAATTCTTCTATGCGGTGGGAGGAAATTACATACCAAATTTTACGATTCTCGCAGTAGTACTTTGGTTGTCCCTTTTTGTCCCGCTCTCTCCTTAAAAGTACACATTCCAAAAAAATCAATTTATGTTGCCCGTCTACGTGGTCGGAGTAATGTACACGCCGAATTTCACGGTTCTATCTACAATACTTTAGTTCGTACCATTTGTATCCCTTTTTGCGTAGTTCACCCCTAATAAGTACAAATTTCGATAAATCCATGTATATTGCACATCTACTTTGTCAGAGGAATTTACATAAAAAATTCCAAATTGTTGCTGCAATACTCTAGTTGGTACCATTTTTATCCCTTTTTGTCGGATAAACAAAATGCATTTATTCTTCTATGGGGTGAGAGGAATTTACATACCAAAATTATCGATTCTAGCAGTAATACTCTAGTTGGTATTATTTTTATCCCTCTTTGTCCCGCTCACTCCCTAAAAGAACAAATTCCCAAAAAAAATCATTTATGTTGCCCGTCTACGTGGTCGGAGGAATGTACACGCCGAATTTCACGGTTCTATCTACAATATATTAGAGGGTACCATTTTTATCCACACATTTCGAAAAATCCATTTATGTTGCAAGTCTACGTTGTCAGAGAAATGTAAATACCGATTTTCACGAATATCGCTGCATTACTAAAATTTGTACCATTTTTGTCCCGCTCGCCCCTTAAAAGTTCAAAAATTCACTTTTATTGCGCTTCTAGGCGGTGAGAAGAATTTACATACCAAATTTTACGATTCTCGCAGTGATATTTTAGTTGATACTATTTTTATCCCGCTCACTCCTTAAAGTACAAGTTCCATACGATCAATTTATGTTATTCAAGATTCTCGCTTCAATACTTTAGTTGGTACCTTTTTGTTCCGCTCAGCCCTTAAATGTAAAAATTTCCAAAAATCAATTTAGATTTGCACTTCTACGTTGTCGGAGGAATGTACACGACGATTTCACGATTCTACCTGAAATACATAAATTGGTACAATTTTTATCCCGCTCTCCCCTTAAAAGTACAAATTTTACAGCACTTCTACGTGGTCTGAGGAATTTACATATCAAATTTCACGATTCTAGCTGCAATAATTTAGTTGGTACCATTTTTATCCCTTTTTTGTCCCGCTCGTCGCTTAAATGTACACATTTCGAAAAATCCATTTATGTAGCGCGACTGCGTTGTCGGAGGAATGTACATGCCGAATTTCACGATTCAATCTGCAATACATAAATTGGTACCATTTTTATCCCTTTTTGTCTCTTTCCTCCCTTAAAAGTACAAATTTCGAAAAATTCATTTATGTTCCAAGTTTACGTTGTCAGAGAAATGTAAATAGCGATTTTCACGAATATTAAAATTAATATTACTAAAATTGGTACCATTTTTATCCCGTTTTCCTACATTAAAAGTACAAATTTCGAAAAATCCATTTATGTTGTCACGAGTATTAAAATAAATATTACTAAAATTGGTACCATTTTTATCCCTTCCTTCCTCCCTTAAAAGTACAAATTCCGAAAAATCCATTTATGTTGCAAATTTACGTTGTCAGAGAAATGTAATCGGTATTTACACGAATATTAAAATTAATATTACTAAAATTGGTACCATTTTTATCCCTTTTTCCTCCATTAAAAGTACAAATTTTGAAAAGTCCATTTATGTTGCAAGTTTATGTTGTCAGAGAAATGTAAATACCGATTTTCACGAATATTAAAATTAATATTACTAAAATTGGTACCATTTTTATCCCTTCCTTCCTCCCTTAAAAGTACAAATTCCGAAAAATCCATTTATGTTGCAAATTTACGTTGTCAGAGAAATGTAATCGGTATTTACACGAATATTAAAATTAATATTACTAAAATTGGTACCATTTTTATCCCTTTTTCCTCCATTAAAAGTACAAATTTCGAAAAGTCCATTTATGTTGCAAGTTTATGTTGTCAGAGAAATGTAAATACCGATTTTCACGAACATTAAAATTAATATTACTAAAATTGGTACCATTTTTATCCCTTTTTGTATCTTTCCTCCCTTAAAAGTACAAATTTTGAAAAATCCATTTAAGTTGCAAGTTTACGTTGTCAAAGAAATGTACCGAGTTTCACGAATATTAAAATTAATATTATTAAAATCCTTCCTTAAAAGATCAATTTTCGAAAATTCCATTTATGTTGTCAGAGAAATGTAAATACCGATTTTCACGAATATAGCTGGATTTCGTAAATTGGTATCATTTTTATCCCCTTTTATCTCTTTCCTCCCTTAAAAGTACAAATTTCGAAAAATCCCTTTTTTCATGTTTCTAGCTACTGCCGTTTAGTCAGGTTGAAGGTTGAAGCTTTATCCCTTTTTGTCACAGTACGAATTTCGTAAAAT